>VNJQ01003296.1:0-16132 GCA_008042515.1 Drosophila truncata | reverse complement strand
TCGTCTCGTCCGACACTTCCAGATGGAGCACCTCCCGAAGGTGTAGCCCCTTGGAGTGTCGGACGAGGCGATAACACTTTTTTTTCAGCATCTGCGCCCCAGTGGTTCGGTTGGAAGAGGCGCTAATGATCGTTGTCGTCCATGTGGCCACACGCGACTGGCTCCAATGGGAGAGAAGCGGAGAATCGCCAGGAAGAGCGGTTTCTTTTGGAACACTTGGAAGAACCACTTTCGATCACAACAGCATATTGCCTGTTTTCCGGCATTACTTGTGTGTACATTTGACCGGTTTGGGGCGAACATGCAACATCTCTTACGGCGGCCGGTCGTTATCGGGGTGGCAAGACGCATCCGCTTTACTATTGCTCTTGCCACGGCTCTTCGGGAGAGTCTCGCCACTGCTGCTGCTCTGGATGCTGTTGTCCTCGGCGCTGCACGCCGCGTCCATAAGGCGGCCTCGACCATTGGAATCTGGAGCTCTGTAGCTGCTGCTACCAGGGAAGCACAGCCAATTGAGTCGCACAGAACGAGTCTTCGTTCTCAAGGACTCTAAGCCATCCTACCAATATCCTGGAAAGCCATCAAATCTGTTTTATGGAACTCGTCGCTGGTGGGGATCACATCAAGGGCCAAACATTTCTGCGCTGACTTGGAGAGAAAGATTTTTGTGTTGCCGAAACGATGTTTTGTACAGATGTGAATGTTGATATTTAATCTGTAGAATTATAATTTCGAATCCGATAAGTTTTAAACCTTTTTCATTAAATGGTATCAAGGTTTAAAGGGGGGAAATGTTGGCTGTTGTCGAGGTGTTGTTCTATTACACAGGTCCGCAAATAGTTTTTTGAGAGTTGTTGTTAAGAAGGGATTTGGTGCGCAGAATCCGAAACCGGAAACCGCAAAAACTATTTTGAAAAATCGGCGATTGCGGGTACATTGCCTTAAATATCTTAAAACTCTGACATGATAGGCGAATTCTGATGGCAAAAAGTTAATTAAAAAACAATTTTGTTATATAACAAAAAAAAAGAAAACGTAAATTACAAATTGTAAGCCATTTTTTATGGTTTTGCTTTCAATTTAAGTAAAGATAAAATAATTGAACAATCCGCATCATAAGTTTCCTAGCACATATTTTTAGCAGGGACGTAGACCTTCTGAAGATATTTTAAAGTCGAATAGAATTCAAGCTTTTAATAAAGGACATAAATATTAGCGCAAAGCTTCAGCAGAGCCACCCGTATGCTGCAAAAGAATTTTAAAAACATTAATAAATATATATATTTTTTAAAAGAAAAGTAACTGAAAATAAAAGTTGTAAACAATTTGTAATTCATTTAAAATTAAAGAAACAGAATTATAATAGAAAACCCCTCTTCATAAGCTCTGCAGGGCAAATTTTATCAAGGACATATACCTTATGTTATTTAAGAATAAGAATAAGCTCTTTATAAGCTCTGCAGGACAAATTTTATCAAAGCTTGCAAAATACTGGGTCCTGAACTTCGAGAAGATCTAATTAAATTTTGTATTAAAAATTTTTATCAAAGAAATGCTCCTTATGGGCCGCATAATAATAAGTCCTGAACTTCAAAGGATATTTGAACATAAAGCTTTCGTTACGGAGCTCAAAGCTCAACGCGAAGGTTGTGCGGCGCCACCTGTATGCTGCAGTGTGGTGACGTTGGTAGCCCTGGTATTTGGAATTTGCACCCTTCTCTGCCTGCCTGTTTCAGGCGCCTGCGCAAGTTTGACTTTCTCTGTGGCTCTGTTACTCTCACCCTCTCGCTCGCTCACGTTCTTTAGTACGGTTTCTCTTTCTCTTTCTCTTCCCTTTCTCTCCGAGCAGCTGTTTACGTTTCGTTTTCGTAGTTGCTGACCAGTTTGGCCATTTCATGAGCCCTCGAATAAGCTAAATTCTAGAAAAAAACTAAGCTAAAAATTAATAAAAAATTACTAAAGATAAATAGCTACATCTCAATGCAATAAAGTCATGCAAAATTTGTTTTATACAGTTTTAATTAATTTAAGTTTATGGTTATTTAAAGTATTTAAATATCTGTTGTTAACTCTAAACTCATTCAACTTCGACATTTGAAAAACCCTTGAGTTTGACGCAAAAAAACTCGAATGACTTATTGTTTACAGCATTTGAGATCTAAAATAATCAAAATTCAATATATTATATTAATAAATTCTAATAATTTAATAAAATCAAATAATTTTTTTTTAACTTGCAATATATCCCAAGGAAAATGTGTTAATTGTTAATCAAAATAAACAATCTCCGAAAATTTCCTATAACAGAAATCGTTGAGTCGTCAGGACTGCAATTATTGATAAAATATGGTAAATAAATATAAAACTATGTAATTTTTAAGACTTTAAGCTAAATGAAAATTTTATAAGCTTTCCGAAAAAAAAGCCAGATCTAGCCTCTAGACATTAGCTGAAGTGACAACACTGCTTTGCAGCGTTGGCAAAACCCCCCTCCCACACGGTACGCAGAGCGGAGCGCCAGGCAACGGGCATAAATAAAAGGACATACGACAGTAAGAACAGGCGACAAGGACTAGTGCTAAAAAGTTCCGCGAATGCCACGGAACGCCAGATATTGTGCATATTTTTTGCGAATTTTTTTACGATAATTGCGGGACGCGAAAATTCGATTTTCCCGCATATCTTGTCTGCGGCCTATAAACGCGCGCGTGTTCGACCGATTAGTCAGTTGTGTGCGTGAGCCTGTGTTGGTGTATTTTTTTTGAATGTATGTGTGTGTGTATGAGAAAAGGATAACGGGTAACGATTGAGAGAGTGAGTACTTATTATATAAAGTGCTTTGCTCTTGCGCTGATTTCCATGTCAATGGATGATGATGATGATGGCCTGTGAAAAGTGCTAATTAATTAAATGCTGCCGCACTTAAGTATGCTACAATATTTAACACGCACGCACACATGCGTCGCCATGTAGCAACATGTCTTTGACAATCGCACTTTTCCGAGCGAGAGCAAGCACGAGTCGCCCTCCGAGAGCGAGTGCGAGTGAGTGTGAGAGCGAGAGCGAGTGAGCACTCACAATTTATAAATTTTTATTATTTTGACTCCCGCAACACCACCCCCGCCGAACCGCCCTCCTCCTCCTCCTCCTCTCCACCCTCACCATTCTTGCGCTCTTTTGCCCTTCGAAATGTCAAAATATTGCAGACAAAAGTCTGCTCTGCACAACATTGCCAGACCCAAAAACAAATTTCCCTCATTAGTCACATGTTTTTCCCAGCCCAGGAGAGACCATTTACAAGGGAGAGAGAGAGTGTTGTGGTTAGGTTGTCTAGAGAACATTTTGCAAATATGATCGCAAATTTAATCACCGCTTCATTAATTAATGCCCAAAATGTGTGCTATATTTTGAAGCATTAAAAGCACACCGTTGCTGACATTGCCAGGCTTGAATGAAAATCTATTTAAATTTGACCGCCACTTGTCGCGCTCTCTCCACATTCGCTATTTTCTCTCCATCGTCCTGTCTCTCGCTGTTGATTCCCATGTCAGTTAACATGACTTCTGTTAACTTTTGCAGCTTAACACTTACCGTTGCTAGTCAAGCAATTTAATTTCGAACTCTGTTGATTTGCATATGAAAAATAGTATTGAAAATATACTAAATATACTAAAATATACTAAAAATATACTAAAACCTCAAATTTTTAAATTAAATGTTTAATTAAGTATGCATAATAATCAAGCAATAAGCATCAACGCAGGGTTAAGCTTACCAAAGGCTCTTCTTTATCCCGCTGTTAATTTAAATTGTGCTAATTTTATTTAAAAGAGTACTAAAATCTCCAATTTTTAATTAATGATAATCTCGCTATATAAATATCTCTGAAAAATAAGCGTCAACGCAGGGTTAAGTTTAACAGAGGCGCTTCTTTAACCTGCTGTTAGTTAACAGCACTGAACGCTCCCCGGCTCCTGCTTCTGCTCCTGTGCCACCGTCTCTTTCGCACCACTCAGTTCCTCGGCGGACGCGTGTTCGTTAACGTTTAGTCCTTCTTTGAACGCGTTGTCGACGAGTCACTAGTTCGCAAGCGTACGCAAGGAGCAGAGCTCCCCACTCCTAGTCACATCTACATTTTTTTTTTCAGTGTCCAAGTGCTTTCAGTGTGCGTGTGTGTGCGCGATTGCTGCAGTGTGTGTGTGTGTGTTTGTATGAGTGTGCGTGTGTGTGTGTGTGCAAGTGTGTCTTTGGTGTGTGTGTGGCAGCAGGAATAATAACAAACACACACTCAGTAGTTGACTCTGTCACAAAAAACGAAAAAATGCGAAATTGCAACGAAATGTTCACACTCAGCTGATCGATTGCTACTCTGCGTGATCCTGTTATGGCTTTTTTGTTAATGTGTGTGTGTGCGTGGGTGTTTATTATGTCCTTTCTTTTTTTTGTGTTATTTTCTCGTGTATTTCTTTCGGTTGTTTCGTTTGTCAAGTGTTATTGCTCTCTCGCTCTGAGTCAGCAGCGCCTGTCAAGCGGAGGGTTGTTTTTTTTTCTCGTTTTTCTTTAACGTGCCGCTCCCCTTCCGCCCTCGCACACCCCCCGCTCGTGCTCGTCACTATCCTCTCCACTCCACCTTCCACTCTCCACTCTCCACACTCCACGCTCCTTGTGTTGCCTTCACAAAAAACTTCACTTCCAACAACCACTTGCCGTTGCTATTGCCGTTCCCGTCGACGTCATCGCAGCCATACAACAAACCGCCGAGACACCAACCCCTCACTCCACCCCACCCCTTAATGTCATTGGCACTTGTTTACCGTTATTCTGTGTGCCTTAAAGTTGTGTGAAAACAAAAGAAAACCTTGAGAAGCAGTTAATAAACTATAGAAAAAAATATAAGAAAAATGTAATAAAGAAATATGAAAAATATTAAAACTAAGACAATAAGTGAGAACTGAGATTATCGAGAGTAGTGTGCGAACTGCGCTGAAACGCTGAAAAACGTTGCACTCACCACCGCCTCACGCTCACCGCCTTCACCGCTCACCGTTCACCGCTCACCGCTCGCCCGCTAGTTCACCGCTAATGCCACCGCCCACCACCACTAGAACTACTACAAAAACAACAACTACTTTCACCACAATCACTAGCCACCACCACCAACCAAGAACCAAGAACAAATAACCAATAACCAACCACAACCACCAACTGTCAGCCTAAATCACTTCTTAATAAACAGTAAACAGTAAACAGTAAACAGTTAAAGAGTAAACAGTAAACAATAAAAGAAGAAGACAAAAATCAAAAGAAAAGAAAAGAAAAAAGAAAGAAAGAAAGGCAGAGCCCAGAGCCCAAAGCCCAGATTCCGTGTCCACTTTGTCGTTCCAAAATGTTGTCGTCAGTCGAAAAATGTGAGCTCCTTCAAAATGCATTACTAGATGTTCGTTCCCGTAACTACCATTATCATATACTATATATATGCATATATAGCATCCCCTAGAACCTCTAGCGTAGCTTTTTAACCCCCCCGGAGAACAACCGAAGAAGACGTTAATAACTACCGATTTGTCTTGTTATATATTTTTTTACCTTAGATCTAGACATTTGAAAATCTTAAATCTTAAAACTCTAAACCACATTCCACTCTCTCTCTCTTTATATACTATATACTGTTTCGGTCTGCCTCTTTCTTCATTCTCTCACTCACTCTCTGTACTTCTCTCTGTCTTTCTGTCTAGTTAAAACATGCCTTAAACTTTTACCCTCCAACCAACCTCTCCCGCCAAACAAAACAAAACAAAACGAAACTTTACTTTACCCAACTCAAGTCTTTGTAAATTGGGAAAAATCGTCTGGGAAAAGCCTTCCGACAAGCGAGGAGGAGTTCTCAAGACGATGCACTCGAAAACTTCTACTACTGATTGGCTGACTGGAACCCCGATTGTATATATCCTGCCAAGATCCTGATTCCTAACTCTGAAATACACACTATCGATCGATTTGCCTGCTTCTTAGTCGACCTGCATGATCCCCAATGATCTATTTATTGTTTGTGAATGCCACCAAACTAAAACACCAGATAACACTAAAAAAAATAGCAAAGCCTTAAAGCCGCACAACCACATAGACACACACACACATACCAAGTGATCGAATCGCAGAAAAAACATAAAATTTCCTAATTTCCATTACTCGTTACTCGTTTCTCGTAGTTCCCCAGTTCGTTTGATGCGTTCGTTACTTCGTTCGTTCGTTCGTTCGTTGGTTCGTTCGTTCGTATTCTGTTTGCCAAGTTCAATTTTGTTGTACTCGAATTCCCCATTTGGGAAGTTGGGAAGTTGGCAAGCGAGAAGCCCGAAAAACTGAACAGAAAACACCAGCAACAACTACAGTCTTCAGACAGACAAACAAACAGCTGAATAAATCGAAACCTAAACCCAATCTAAATCTATATATATTATCTATTCATCCAAAACCTAAAAGTGTTTCTAACTATCAATTCTTAATGTAAAATTATCTTTAAACTAAATTAAACCCAAAAAACACGAACCACACGAAACCAAAACCGAAACCGAAACCGAAACCAAAATCTAAACCAAATAATCGATTCAAAATCGCAGCCCCAGGCAAAACTCCCATTGACCACCAAGCACATGAGCTTGTGGCTAAAGGTAAGCTATGAAATGTCAACATTTACAACAATAAATATCTGTATATCAAAGGGTATAATAGTTTTTCGTGTACAAATTATCAGTAGTTGTGTGTCAGTAGTTGACCTCTAAATCCTATTTCTTTTAGCCTAATGAGTCCTCGAATTACATAATTATAAGATGGTATTTATGTTATTTATTTGAACTCAAAGGGTAATGGATCTTAAAAAAGCTGTCTTTATTCTTTTTTTAACCTCGCATTGCCGAGTACAATTTATTATTAATTTTTTCCCCATCTGTTAAGCATAATACCCACAAATATCCACAGTTGACCTCTAAATCCCAATTCTTTTAGCTTTAAATTACATAATTATAAGATGTTATTTACTAACTACTATAACTCCTTTGAACATTTGAACTGAAAGGGTAATGGATCTTAAAAAAGCTGTCTTTATCCTTTTTTAAACTTCGCATTGCCAAGTACAATTTATTATTAATTTTTCCCCATCTGTTAAGCATAATACCCACAGTTTTTATTGTCTTTTGCATAATGAAGAGCGGACTTTCGTGAATAACTTTCACCGTTGGCATAAATAAACCCTTAAAACCATGCATCCCCGGTCTTGGCTCAAGGGAAATTCCCCCTAAATTATTATCTTCGGTCCCTTCCTGGTTCCGCATTGATTTGTCGCATGTCCGGATGCTGTCCTGTCCTGTTCTGTTCTGTCCTGTCCTGTCTCCACGTCTTGCCGCCACATGCAACTATTCATTTTCAATTATCCTGTTAAATTAATGCCTTGTACACTCGTTCGACCCATCCTCGACTTCCTGTGGGCACATCCCCCATATATATATTTATATATATATATATGTATGTATATCCTTTGTCTGTGGCATGATTCAGCTATCTGCGGAAAGTTTGCTTTTCTTTTCTGTTTTTTTTTTATATATGTGTGTGTGTGTTGCTTTTGTTGCCGGCGACAATTTCAACGGCAGACGGCGGTTTGGCTCTAAAATATTGGTTATTAGCATAGCTCGGCTGGCCGTATTATGGGGAAGCTGACAAAGCAGCAGCAGCCAGCGCTTTTTGTTGCCTACATTTTTGGGGTCAGGGACTTGTTTTGTCAGCTCGCTTGCCTAGCAAATTGCCAGACGACACACACACACCCAGTGTGCCCAGTAACCAGTAACCAGTGTGTCCTCTGTATTCAGTATAGATAGAGCCCGCTTATACATCTATTTATCCGCTACCCACAAGTTTTTATCCCAGCTTGCTGCCGCTACTGCTGCTGCTGCTGCTGCTGTTGCTGCTGCTGCTGCTGCATCTTTTGTACTGTGAATCATAGCCAAATGCATCGGACGCCACGCCATGGCCAATGGGGCTGACAATGCACAAAGAGCCAAGCCAGTGGGAAGATAAGTGAGTCCCAAGCCCCAAGCCACTTTCCCACTTGCCTCTTTCCATTTCCCACTTCCCATTTTCAGCTCCTGTCGTCATCGTCATCGTCGTCGTCATCATCATCATCATCCCAGCCATCATAGTCTCTTCCAACCATCCTGTGACAGACAGTTCTGGCTTTTGTTCGATCCGTTCAGCTGAGTTCAGTTCAGCGAGAGCTAATTTAGCGTTAATCGAAGTGTATTTACACTAGTCCCCCTCACAGAGAACCCCTCTTCCTGTGATTGCATTAACTTGATGGCTGCATTGGCTTGTCACTAATTAGTTTTCAATCCTTCTTCCACCACCCGCCCTTCCTGCGACCCCGAAAAAGCAACAAACCCAGTGTCAGTCATTGCTTTCGACTTGACAGTAAATGACTTAATGGGGTTACAGCCCCAACTCGACATCGTCGTCGTCGTCGTCGTCGTCAGCCACTAAAAAGTAAAGGAAAGTCTGTCTTGCCACACATATACACATAGATATTCCTCATATATTGTGTGTAAACACAAAAAAGGACTTTGATTGGATAGAGGAAACTGTTAATTAGATGTGTTCCTAACGATCTTGTTTAATCTTTGCTTTTGTAGCAAACTTAAAGATAAATCTATAAATTAATTCTAAATATTTTACTTTAGTTTCTTAAATGTTTCAAAGATCCCTAAGTTGTCAGTCAGAGTTTCCAGTGTCCTGATAATCCCAGCCTAGGTCCCATCACAATCTAAAGTGTCCTAGGGCCTGACCGCAACAGCTGCCGAACTGAACTTGTTGTGTTTCCTTGGTAATTGGTTCACTTCTTGTGCCGATTTTGATTCTGATTCTGATTACGATCCCTAAGCACTTGAAGAGAGCTCAGAAATGGTCCATTTCCTTGGGCCTGCACTGCACTGAAAACAATTGTAATGTCAAACATATTGAGCTGGGAAAACTGTAGCTTTTTTTCGAATGCAAATGGGATTTGTGTCTTAGCTTTGAATAAATCACATTGCACAAGGGATAAAATGATACTCTGGCTGCTGCTAGGGATTTTTTCTGGCCGTGTCTGTAGTGGGTGGGTGGCTCTCAGCCTTTTTTTACATTGAGTGAGTGTGAGTGTGCGTGGCCCAAGTCCGGATGTTGGCATATGGCACGATGCTCGACGCAGCTGTGAGTGGAAAAACGTTGCGCATACGCCCCGTTTGCCGGTGTGCCGTGCCCCGGAATGCATCCGTGTGTGTGCTTAACTAATATGCTATGAACGTCGCTTTGACACGTTGCAATTGTCGCCATCGTCGTCGTCGTCGTCGTTGTTGTTCCAGCTCCTGTTCCTGTTTCTGTTCCTGTTTCTGTTTCGGTTTCTGTTTCTGTTTCTGTTTCTGTTTCTGTCCTGGCCATTGTTGTCCTTATTGTTCGCTACATTTGTATGGTGATTCCATACACACACTCTCCACACTCTTTCTCTACTCTCTCTACCTGGGCTGCAGCTGAAGGAGCAATAAATGTTTGCTGTGGCCAAATATGGGGGGCTCGGCAAATGGCAAAAAACAACAGCGAACAGCGAACCAAGTGGGACATCCTGACGGAGCACCAAGCACCAAGCACCGAAGTGGAATATACACTCGAGGTGTGCATTTGCGAATTTGAGTGTGTATTTTGGAGTGTGCTTCGGTGGCAGCTTCTTGGCTTTTCTGTGCCGAATTCACAGAGTTTATGTACAGAGTTTATTTAGTTGCAAGGTCGGGAGTTGCATTGCATTTTTATGTTATTTATTCACATTTATGGTCTTACGGTTTTAGTTTAGTAATCCCGCATTTAACAGGCACTTTTTGGATTTGGTATTCTATGTCCTTCGGATGCTTAATTTTCACTGACAATTGTTATGCCCTTTTTTGCAACATTTCTGTTGAAAT
This sequence comes from Drosophila truncata, assembly GCA_008042515.1. Taxonomy (NCBI): domain Eukaryota; kingdom Metazoa; phylum Arthropoda; class Insecta; order Diptera; family Drosophilidae; genus Drosophila; species Drosophila truncata. The sequence goes on along the minus strand of VNJQ01003296.1, from coordinate 6,158 downwards.
GAAATGGAGGAGAGAAGGAGTGGAGAGCAGGTTGGCCTGTGAGGATATAAAACCTGCTTAATTTCCATAAACCAACGGCAATGGTTACGAGGCTCGCACACGTGTCCTGCACCTGCACCTGCACCTCCACCTGTCTGTGTGTGTGTGTGTATTTGTCTTTGTTTGTCCGTGTGTGTGTGTGCGACAGGTAAGTGAATTTATGTTGCAAACGCTATGCGAAACATGCCACTGCATTTGCCCATAAAAACGTGGACGACGGGATCAGGAGCCGAAGCAAATAAGAAGCCATGCCCCTGGGCTGGCAGCATCCTGGCACATCCTGGCTGGACACACACTTGCAGAGAAATATTATTTATTGAAGCATGTCCCTGTCTGTGCGTGTGCGAGTGCGAGTGACCCTGTCCCCCAATTCAACCAATTCACCTGCTGCATTATCCCCATTTCCACTGCACTTTTGCCATTTCGGTTTGCCATTTCGGTTGGCCCCCACTCGTGCACTGAGAAAATATCTTAGAGATTCAGTTTTTCAAAGAAAATACTTTGTAGTGGGAATAAAAAAAAATAAGCAAAATATAAGAATTCCTTTTTGAGATCTTAATATGAATTATTTAATATATAAAATATATATTATATTATTTTTTATGATATTCAAAAAACACCAAGCAAAGACTCACTTAAACAAAACATAAAAAAAACAGTTAATTGAAGTTAAATATATACATTTTTTCATTAAATTATTGCTTAAACTTTGTTTATTTTTATTCAAGAAAAAACAATGCCCTTTAGAGAAGTTTTAAAGTACAGAAGACTTAAGAAAAGACATACAAATCGCCAGTTAATTGAAATTATTTTGAAGGTAGTAAAATATATATATTTTTCAACAAATTTTAGCTAAGCTCGGTTTATTTTTAATCAAGAAAAACAATGCGCTTTTGGAAAGTTTTAAAGTAAAAAATACTTTAGAAAAGACACACACATTGCCAGTTGTCTTTAGTTATTTTTAAGGTACACAGTATTTCATTAATTAATTTGAACATTGTTAAATGTTTTTAATATATACACAGTACACAGTACACAGTATTTCATTAATTAATTTAAACATTGTTAAATGTTATTTAAGCAAAGCAAATTTCGGGATTACACTTGTAAAGCTAAACCCGAAGACTGGCAAAGAACTTGCATTTCCTCTTTTGCTAATTGAAGTTTATTTATTTATACCTTTTTAAAAAAAAGGGAAAATGTCAAATTTCTAATAGTTTCTAATTAAATCATTTAAAAATCTTTAAATCCTTAAATCCTTAAACTATAAATTGTATTTCTGACTGCATTTTGGCCAACTATTTCGCTCTCTTGCTGCGTGCAAGGCATATAAATCGTTCAAATCGAGCGGCGAACTGGATGCTAGGTTTATATATGACGATGCACAGGGCTGGTGGTGGTGGTGGTGCTTGAGGGGGTGAAAATAAAACTTGATGCGACTTTTGCAACTTGCGAAATTAGAAAGAAACTGTGAGCTATCCCCTGGATATCATCATGAAGAACAATTCCGGGGCGGCGCACAAAAGGCTGACGACGACGACGAGAGCCCTCTTTCTAAATCAAGTTTTTGCTGGCAGCCTTTCATTTATAATTTCCAATCAGTTCTGGCTGAGAGCTCGCTCTCTCTCTCTGGGCTTAAGTTTGGAGCTGAAATTACATTAGATTGGGGCCTAAAGTAAAGTTTTATACATGACAGGAGGGAGTGTGTGTGTGTGTGTGTGTGTGGGTATATCCTGCCCTGACCCACACAAGTCATTGATTTTTTCGGGGGCTCTCAATTGACTTGGTCTTCGATCCAATTTGTTGTCGTCCTTCAAGTTCGGCTGCCTCCTCCCACAAGGCAGTACGTTCAAATTACTTTTTATTCTATGTTATATACTCTCCACTTTTTTTCTTCTTTCTTTCTTTCCTCTGAGCACGAATACGGATGGGAATGGGGACGGGGACTTGAGGCATTGTTTTTGCCTAGTCGCTCAAGGATATCAAATTTTTAACCACGCGTCACACATGACAGCACCGACACCGACACACACACCCAAAGCAGGACAAAGGACGAGGGACCAGGGACGGACCAGTCCAGTTGCGGTGTGACTCACACGCACTGGCCAGGACCTGCAACCGAAACCGAAGCCAAAATACACGCTGCTGCTGCTGCACCACCACCACCACCACCAGCACCACCACCAACAGAGATTACGAAGGAATCGGCGACAGCAAGCAGCAGGCACCTGGCAGGATGTGCCAGGATTTGCATTCAAATTGCAAATAATGTCGCAATAAGGAATAAAGGACCTTAACATTGCCAAGTGGATAACTTGGAATGCAAAGTTTCCTCATTTTATAAAAATAAGTAGGAAAACGAGCCTTTTGTGGTTCTGAAATGTGGACGAAAACTGAAAATAATACCTTAAACTAGCTTTGCTTTAAATATATATCATAAAATGTACATATATCATATGTAATATATCAATTCTATTACCAATTTAATTTATTTTCTTAAATTAACGCACCTTTATTCCTCATCTTTATCGATATGATCGATGTTATCGATAACTATTACTAAATACTATCATTAGGACAATATATTTTAATTAATACCTTAATTAAATATACATGATAAATTATCTCCTTCTAGGGATGAGCTAAAGGTTTTATTTAGTCATTAAATATCGATTCTTAGACTCAAAAGTTGGTATATACATAAATCGATACTTTAGTTGTGCGATAAACGTGAGATTAATCTATATTCTTTTCTTATATGTGATATATCAAACACATAATTTTATTTACTTCGGATTTGGATAGTTTTCAACAATATTTAGATATTTAAAAACTCGATAAACTAAAGTTTTCGATATGAAATGCGATATTTATCAAAGTTTTCGATATTTTCGATTCAGAGTTATATTTTATATGTCAATATATGGGATTTTTATTCTCGAAATATGTACTTGTATCCCTTTTCTGTGCTTTGCCTGTATTATTGGGTAATTTAAGATTCAAGCCTTGTTCTGTGCTAGCTCTGGGATTAGTTTGAGGTTAAATACCACCAAAGATATCGGGTTTCCTTTCCTCTCTCTCTCTCTGTCTCGGCCTCCCACCACCATTATCCTTTCAACCGCACCCGTTGCTAAATATTTGTAATTAATTCTTTGCTTCTTCTTTGGGGAGGCGGTTTAAGGGCGGCTGGAAATGAGAAAAAATGAGACCTGACCAGGGCAAGGATTTCCGCAAATCCTTGCAGAACTTTACTGTCTTCGCTTCACTTGCCATTCCCTTGGCACCACCTTTCCCTGCCACCATTTCTGTTTTTTTTTTTTGTTTTGTTTTGCATATGACAAACACGTTTCCACACTGTGTCTCCCCTTTTGTGGCCGGGTTTTTGTTTGCTCCTCCCGAGGAGTTGAACCCTTTTTTTTGCCTTTATTCCACGTGTGTGTGTGTGTGTGCGAGTGTTGGCTTTTTGTTTGCCTAATGTTTAGTTCTCACTTTCACGCAATGTTTTCATTAGAAAGGTCCCCCGAATAAAAAAATAAAAAAAAAAACAAAACAAAAACAGGGAGCTGGAAAAACAGTAAACAAAAATCCTGCAGGGGGGAAGCAGGCGGCGCAGGATTTGGCGGGGGTTAAGTTTTCGGGTTGACTTTGGGTCCGCTGATGTTTTCATTTCGCCCCTTTTTTTTGGTTTTTGGACCAACGAACCGAGCTAGTAAGTTTTTTATGGTGAATCCAGCACATGCCGAATCCAGGAGCCATCCCTTCTCCCTCCTGCAATCTTTGAGCATCTGTCTTTGGCGGCTCTTTTGTTTATTTTGCTTTAGCACATTTTAGAAACAATAAAGCAAAACTTTGAGCTCTTTGTGTCCTGCCAATGCTCGTCCCAGACTCCCGGACTCCCGGACTATATCCCTGTATTCCCTGTCTTTGTCCCGTGTCCTTTTGCCTTTCCCTTTCCCTTCTTTTTGCCGCATTATCTCCATCGACGTTGGCGTCGACTGCGCTGCGAGCTGGCCATAAAAAGCGAATTACGGCGTCAAAAACAAAAGGCAAAGTTGCCTCACAGCTCCCACGTTGTGCCACCTCCTGCGAGGTCCTCGAATTATGAAAGTCGCTGTCGGAGGAGCTAACAGGAGGGGCGAGCGATATGTATGTATGTTTGGAGAAGCACTCGCTCCTGGCTCTTGGCTCCTTGTTCCCTTTTGTGATATTTCTGCGTCTCTCTTTTTTTTATTTTCAGCAATTTTCGTTTATTGATTTTTCCCCCACCAAAACGGTTTTTTTTCTTATGCGGCCTGAACTTTAGTCACAGCAAAACCCTGAAGGGGGGTGCGGGGGCTTTGGGATAGGCCAGATTCCGGGAAAAATGAGTTTTCTTGAGTTATCAAATTTACTCGGTATTGAATTTCGCAACAATGATCGTTTCGGTCGTTAAATGGGTTTTACAAAAGAAACAAAACCAAAAAAAAAAAGAGGGGAATAATAATAAACAAGGCTTGTTAGCAGCAACAAGGCGGTCTTAAGTGTGAATATAGATACATTTATACATATTCCCCAACAGGTTCTAAAAAGTAAATAACATATGACTGGAAAAATCATTTGTTTCATTTCAAACTTAGTTGCATTTCGGTTTCGCATTGCTTTTAGAGTCTCTTTCTCTAGAATCCAGCCAAGTTTTTGCCTAGCCGCAGACCCAAACGGCTTTCCTCTGACATTGTGGCTTTTAAATTGCTTATTTGGCTTAGTCGACGACATCGTCAGCGCTGTTGGCTAACCGCAACGTGCCGAGCAGTTTAATAACCAAGGCAACGTGGAGCAGCTACCTACCTCCAGCAGTGAAACCACAGTGGAACCACTCACGAATCTCTAGTAGAAAGNAGCAGCAACAAGGCGGTCTTAAGTGTGAATATAGATACATTTATACATATTCCCCAACAGGTTCTAAAAAGTAAATAACATATGACTGGAAAAATCATTTGTTTCATTTCAAACTTAGTTGCATTTCGGTTTCGCATTGCTTTTAGAGTCTCTTTCTCTAGAATCCAGCCAAGTTTTTGCCTAGCCGCAGACCCAAACGGCTTTCCTCTGACATTGTGGCTTTTAAATTGCTTATTTGGCTTAGTCGACGACATCGTCAGCGCTGTTGGCTAACCGCAACGTGCCGAGCAGTTTAATAACCAAGGCAACGTGGAGCAGCTACCTACCTCCAGCAGTGAAACCACAGTGGAACCACTCACGAATCTCTAGTAGAAAGCCATCTTAAGGGCAGAAAAGGAGGCTAAGGATTGAGTCCTGCGAATTAGTAAAAAATATATATCTTAAACCATGGGGAAAGGTTATTGATTCGCCAGAATAATTGCATTTTAATTGCAAATTGATGATCCTTAATTTTTAAGTACAAACTACCCAAGAAAAATATTAATTAAGAATAGAAACAGAAAAGAAATAGTAATACAAATATTTGTATATTTAAGGACTCCTCACAGACTTTCACTTGAATTAAAAACCTAAAAGTTAAAGCCATATTTATGGCTTCCTTTGAGCTCTGACTCTTCTATATAATTATGAAAATTACAATCCTAAGCCATAACTTAAGTACAAATAATAACAATATTTATTAGAAGCTGCTTTAAATTAAATATAAAGAGTATCACAAATATTTATATATTTACAGACTTTCACTTGAATTAAAAACCTAAAAGTTAAAGCCATATTTATGGCTTCCTTTGAGCTCTGACTCTTCTATATAATTATAAAAATTACAATCATAAGCCATAACTTAAGTACAAATAATAACAATATTTATTAGAAGCTGCTTTAAATTAAATATAAAGAGTATCACAAATATTTATATATTTACAGACTTTCACTTGAATTAAAAACCTAAAAGTTAAAGCCATATTTATGGCTTCCTTTGAGCTCTGACTCTTCTATATAATTATGAAAATTGCAATCCTAAGCCATAACTTAAGTACAAATAATAACAATATTTATTAGAAGCTGCTTTAAATTAAATATAAAGAGTATCACAAATATTTATATATTTACAGACTTTCACTTGAATTAAAAACCTAAAAGTTAAAGCCATATTTATGGCTTCCTTTGAGCTCTGACTCTTCTAT